>VTPC01006950.1:270844-305798 GCA_011009095.1 Ignelater luminosus | reverse complement strand
GTTGTGGAGCAGGGGATTTAAAACGACAGTTGGCAACAGCTTAAAAACCACTAAGGATTCTACTGGTAACACTGCCAGATTATACAAGTTTTCTTGCTGTTTATTCGAAATTGATACTTACGCAAAGCTTCTTAGGTAATCATACAGCTGCAGAAAGTTTCAAAGCGTAACCCTCTTGCACTTCTGTTATCCTGGTGGCAAATGAACAAAAATCTTTCAAAACTTCAGAGAATCTCGCAAAATTCTCAGAGAAAATTCTTCGATTCCTCATTAGGATTACATGAGTTGCAAGAGGGTATTGTAGAGCAGGGGATTCAAAAGAAAAGTTGCCAGCAGCTTAAAACCGACAGCCTTTGATTGGTAACACTGCCAGATTATGTTTTCTTGCTGTTTATTAGAAATTGATACTTATGTAAAGCTTCTTGTAATCAGACATCTGCAGAAAGTTTTAAAACGTAACCCTCTTGCCCTTCTGTGATCGTGATAGCAAGGAAACAAAAATCGTTCGATATTCCAAAGAATCTTGTAGAAGTTCGCGTATAAAATTATACATTTGTCATCAGGATTACATGATTTAGGAGAGGTTGATGTGCAGCATGCCACTTCAAATGAGAATTTACGAAAGGTCTTTTTGGTTGCTTATTTTGGTATGAGATAAATCACCCTTTTTGTATGCTCACACCACTGATTTTGAAATAGCTAAATTTGAAAAGTGTCACATCAAACACAATTAATTGGAATGTTATGGTTTTTGTTTGAAACAGGTTTTTGTAACTATTTTAGTTTTCGAGATATTCTTAAAAGTACATTTTTGGGGCCACTTTTTCTGAGGAAGCAATCACCTAGGTCATTTGAACTTTTTTGATCCTTTTAAACTACATCTAAAATGCAACAACTTCCCATAAAAATCTGTGTAGTGGAGCCCAGCATCCCCAAAGCTCCTCCTTAACCTAAATCAAAATTTATCGTTAAGATTTTCATAATTCATTAATTATGAAGCGATATAGCTTCAATAAGCTATATCACTGCTTTTGTTGAATTATGTCACTGAAAATAAAATATAAATTAAATACAATTATTTTGTACTTAAATAATCAATAAATCGATTACGTTAATTTGATTGCTTTATTTATATTGTACTTTACAGAGGTATTCTAACATCTTTGCCAGCACATCAGGCATATGCTCATGCAATTATACAAAAGATAATTATTTCTTTCATTATTATTATTAAATAACATTGAGGTAAGTAAAGACTGACGATTTGCGATAATAAATAGAAATATTTGAAACAGTCATTAATCTAGATTTAGATAATAGATATCTCAGAGATTACACCTGTTTATCTATACAATCTAAACTAAATTTCTTAAAATTAATAATACTCTAAGATAAAGTCTATATACAGTTCTATTGATTAGACTGCGCTGGCGGTTTGGACCAATCCACATTAAGAATAAGATGATCATACCCGTGACCATTGAGTGTAGCAATGGCTTTAGCTGCATCATTACGAAATTTAAAATGAATATATGCAAATCCTTTACATTGGCCAGTCTGTTTGTCTTTAGCTAAATACAACTTCTGAATAGGACCAAACGGCTTAACCAGCTCTTCCAGATCTGTTTCCGTTGTAGATTCACTCAGATTTGAAACACGTATGGCAGTAGTATCATCACGACGTCCTCCTGGCATACTAGTATTATCAGTTCGCTTTGCCGACCCATCGCCTCTCATACTTGGAGGGAGATATTTCGAGGTACCTGCTGTTTTTCCTGCTTCACCTGCTATTGTAGGAGTTGAACTGCTTTTCTTGTCAGCATCAGGGATCTTGCCTCCTGCAAGCACCGTATCCTTCCAAGGACATTTTGATGTCCAATGGTCTCCACTACATGTACGACACTTAACTATATTTTTATCACCCAATGCTTTCAGGTTGCCAATTCCACCTTCATCTTCTGGTTTATTATCTTCCTCTTTACTAGTTACAAATTGCATATAGACATCTTCTCCGACAATAGTAGTGGCTGGATCTGGTCCCGGTTTATCGTTTGCCGATTCACCAAATTTGGACCATGTTTTCCTCAAAGCTATACTTTTAGATACAATACGTTTTTCGATTTTATACGTACGGACTATTTTAACTTTCTTATCGTCTTCGTTATATTTATATTCGGTGATAATTTTATAACCATTTTCTCGAACTTCCGTGGGTGGCGGTAAAGATCCATCTTCCAACTCTACTTCGTCCGCCCAGCTAGATTTAACTTCGTCCGTTACAGCAACAGGCATAATCGGATTTATTTAAAAAATGTTCTCTAAAAGCAACTCGAAATAAGAGATTGAAACAACCTAACCTACAACATTATTGCAACAGATTGCCGCATCAATAATAATACACATGAAAACACATGCGTACATAACAAGTTCGCCAACTAGAGAGAAATTAGTGACACTGTTTTCGAATTACAAAAGAAAGGATTATTTTAGCTCGCATTCAAAATACCTTAGCAAAATATGTACCTCATGGTAAATGATAGTTTTCTATTCTGTTAAACTTAATTTGGTCACGTTATATTCAGCTAGATGTTTGTCTATAAAATCAAAAATTGTTTTCATCAGCTAGCTCTAGCTATAAAAAACAAAAGCAGTGTCTTGATTAGTACATACAGTAATAAAACAAAAAACAAATCAAATACATCTTTATTATTTTTGTAATTGTAAAACTTTGCATTAAAATAATAAAATTTCTTCTCAAGAATATAAAATTTTTATGATAGAAATTGCCAACGTTTATTAGATAATACACGTTTACGTGAGGAGTTTCGTGAACATTTTCCTGAAGTATCCTCAGTTCACGATGTTTTTGGGTCTTTTACATAACAGGCCTAGTTTTCATTTTGTTAGGTTGGAAGTGTTGTTTCCTTTTTTTGGAGAATTGCCGTACCTGCGTCTGTATGCACCATGCACCTGTATGTCTGTATTTGGCGTCGTTGCACGATCAAAAGTTTTGGGCCGATCAGTTTTGCTTTGGAAAAGAGATTAAATTTTTCTTATATTTTGCAATTAATAAAAATGCCAAAGATTATAAATAAAAACATAAAACTTTAATTTATAAATATAGAGTGGTGATAAAGTTCGGCACAAAATTTATAATTTTGTTATAAATTTTTTTTTAAGTACTTGAACACGTCGATTTCATATTTCACTAAGGCATTTGCTAGCACAGAAAGATGTTTTTGACAGATCATGTTCTTGAGTTATGACGTCATCATCATTTTTTAAAATTACAACCCCAGTTTTTTTACAGATTTTGATAGAGTTTTTCAGTTGCTGAATGGTGGTGTAAAAAATTTGGTACCTTACACAACAATTGAATGTAAACGAATGCCGTATCAACACAGCTGCCGCGGATGTTACGAAAACAGTTTCTTATCGGTCATACTCTAATGTAGTATTCGTCTAAGTTAATTTTTGAAAAATTTTGTTACTGATTAGAAATGAAATTTTATTTACCACTTATCTAATATAATAACAAATTTCCTGAACGTGAATCTAAAACGTTGTTATAAACGTTAAAAAAAATTATAGTTTTAAGAGACGTACTATGGGTTTCAAAATGAACTAGGACACATTTAATTTTGAATAAAATATCTTTACCCATGGATTATTTGACAGATAAAGTCACATTTACACTAGAAAAAATACTTACATTTTCAAATCATATTAGGAATCTAAAATGAGTTTTTTAAAGATATACAAACAGGTAATAACGAATAAGAAACATGGGTTTGGAACAGTGGTGTGTCCGGGAATTTTTCCTGGGGGAGTCAGAAAGTGATAGAAGGGGGAAATAACACCAGGTAGATGAGCAATAATAAGTACTTAAAAATAAAAGTCATAAAAAATTTATCCCGTACGTAATAATATATTTTGGCTTGGGGATCACGCCACTGTTTACAATACCACTTCGTTACTTGCCACCGTTAGCAAATATTACGTGCACTGGTGTTTGCAAAATATTGCAAATGTCAGATTAGTATACGAAATAATATGCATAATTTTCTTTCCGCTAGAGGTGCTGTTGTTCCATGTCAGATCGAGTTCCTACATAATATTAGTATGTCAGACAAAGCCAGTTGATTGTAATTCAAAGTCCGACACCAAACAAAAAAGATCGCAAATTGAGCTGAATAACGATCTTTTCTCGGCTGGAGGCACTGTTGTTCCACTCTAAGTTTGACAAATTTAAATGTCAGTTCGTAAGATTGAAGTTGTTATTTATGTTACTGTTACTAAATTTACTTCAATCTTCAAACAGCTTTTATTTAAATTTATTAACCCACCTACCTCTGATGTATTCTTCAGTTAATACAAAGATTCAATCACTTCACAAAATCACTTATTACAGTTCTTAAAACTCGCTACTCGTTGCACAATGAATTAATAATTTTTTCCTTATGGATGTTTATACAGCGAACACTGTTTGTTTGGAACCGGCGCAGGTTGTACCAACCTCTAGATGACGTTACGACTTGTTTCGTAAATTACACGATACAGTTAGTTGAGTTAAATCGATTTATTAAAAACGGTTGCGCGACCACTACGAAATCGATTTTACAGCAATTTATAAACAATAATTGCAAAAGTGATTAAGATGACTTCGAGGAAATAGGAAATACACTTGTTTTGCAAAGAATACAGAATAATACGCAACAAGATAATGATAATAACGTTTTCTTAAAATGTAACTTCCAATAACCGCAAACTTACAAACTGACGTTTAAACTTGTCAAATTTAACATGGAACAACAGCGTTTCTAGCGGAAAGAAAAAATAGTTATCAGGCTCAATTTTCGATCGTTTTTTGTTTGGTGCCGGTACTGTATTTTACATCAACTGGCTTTGATCTCACATTACCTTGCTTTCAAGCAGCGTTGTGAAAGTTAATGTGTCCAGTCAATGAATCCCTAAAAGGAGGTTGTAGAGGACATGGATTGAAGGAGAATTTTTTTCTTGAGGAAGGTGTTGGGGGTAGTTAGGAGGTAAAGATACTAAAGTCCCCGCCCCTAGCCCTACAACTTCAGGGTGGAAGGGGGGTGGAAAGGTCCCTTTTTTCGGTTTTTCGCTTATAACTCGGAAACAATGCGTTGTACGTTAGAAAGTATTTCTTACAAAATAAAAGATAATTAAATTCCCTACAAGAATGTCTTTATTCATTTTCTTCCTATGTGTTATAGTTTTCGAGATATTCGCCAGCGAAAATCGATAATTTTTGAAAAACTTTTTTGCCTCATATGTTTTGTCAAACTTGTCCTTCTGACTCCTCAGCCTTATGTTTTACAGAAAAGTCATCAGAAGTTATAGAGCATTAAATTTCTTTCAAGAATATGTAGATATTTACTAATTTATCTTCGACAGGTCAGAAGTTACAGCAATTTGAAGTTTTCAGATAAAGTTCGTGATTTCTCAAGAAAACTATACTTTCGTTATTATCGTTATTTATGTATTAAAAAACTGGGATGTAAGAAAAATCTTACCTAGCCTTGGCAAACTGTAGTTGTAGCAATTTGAATAATTAATTAATTCATTATAATTTCGAAATTCGAAAACCCGGGAAGAAGAAGAAGAATTTTAAGGTTTTAAGAAAAGAAATTTTCAAGTTAATTTCGAAAAGTTAAAAACCTTTTATTAAAATAAAACACATCACAATAAATTTAGTAGAAATGTTCATAAAAATTACAAGAAAAATGATTTGGTAATATTTCCCAGAAAGGTAGGATAAAAACAGCTCATCTTGGCCTGGCTCTTTTGGAACGAGAGGGTCCAGAATCTGCAGCAGGAATTGTGAATAAATGAAACGGTTTTTTGTGTATAAAGATTACATTTAAAATTAATAATAAGTAACTTTAAAAAAATATCTGTTTATGGTTCAAATTTTTCTTACTGGTGCTTAAGTTTGTTTTTATCATGAACTGCAAACACGCTCATTATAGGACGTAAAACGCTATCAAAATTGAACAGGCCGTTTCCGACCGTTCCATTCAAGCATTTATTTATGAAAGAAATACTGTTATCTCTTGTTTATTTAATTTTTATAAAACAATTTTGTAATACAGGAAATATATTCATAGGAATTTACACATACGAGAAGTCATTTACGTCCAAGCTATTTTGAAATAAAATTTTGTTTCGGTAAATTACCCCAAAGGTAAAGGAAATGGCCTACAAAAAGAACCTGCTGATTTTTAGGAAATAAAATTGAACTTCTAAGAATTATTATTATCATTATCAACATGTTCATTATTATTTCTACTAGATTTCTAATTAAAATATAAAATGGTTATGTTTTAGAAGCGACAATAACATTATAATGATATGACCACAAAAAAACTTACAACCACAAATTCCGTTTTGAGGGTTCAATAAAACAGTTAATTAGACTCTTAATACATAAATTAGGCGAGTTCTTATTTGTTTTTGTGGTTTCCCGTGCAATACTCGTTATACAGCGTAAAAACCAGAAAGATAAATGTTTTATGTAAATTAAAAGATATTCGCCTCTCGATTCATTAATAAATTCATTCTGATTGTTGTCGCGATTGTGTTAAGATATCGAAGATGCGTCGTGTACTTTTTGGGTGCCTTCTTTTGCTGCCTATAATTACTGTCGTCGTTAATGGCCAACGTAAACCTGGAACTTGTCCACCCCCAGCAAACGTGGGAGTGTGTGCATTGACATGTATGCAAGATAATCAATGTGCAGGAAATGCGAAATGCTGTAGAACTTCTTGCGGCGGTTCTATTTGTGCCAGGCCAGTTCTTCCACCGCCGCCACAAACTGATAGGGGTAAGAATTATTATTTGGATTTTTTCTAATTTTTTTTTGATACCAATATTAAGATTCTCTTATTTAGTTCTTTACATCTTTCATTTGCGTAAAACGATCGCATTACATTTAGGTTCCTTTTAAATTAATTTAGATAATTAACAATGTGCTGACCGCTACTGTAATCTTTTCGAACGAAATTGTAAAATCTGGAAGATTCTGATTTGAGAACGAGTTAGATTGATTGAAAGTTCAGAAGTAATTATACCTAATTTGACATTCTGTAGAGTTTTTAAACTTGGAGGAATATTTCCTTATATTCTAAAGGAAAAAATCTTCAATGTCATTTTACTGCGGAGAAAACTTTATTTCTTAGGACAGGTGCATAATATTGAAATTATTATTTTCTGTGCCTGTTTTATAAATTACCTTTAAAATCCTAACAATTACGTTTTATTTCTAGAATATGCGGATCACGTACTTTGTATGGATCAACAATAATAGAATATGCAATTATTAACATTTCATGTAATATTAAAATATGCATTTTCAAGTGTTACACCATTTAAGACCAGTTTTCTAAAAGAAATAACTAGTGCAGGTGTTATGGGTATTTCCAAATATACAGTGAGCGGCTAAATTATGGAACGAAGTAAATAAAACCGTAATAATTTTTTTTATATAAAAATGTCGAGACACGTCGATTTTATTTTGTTTTTTGCCGTTTTTCGCGTCCATCCGATTTTTTACAGGGTGATTCTAAAAAGCTGCACGAAAAAATTATTATTTTTTAAATGGAACACCCTGTATATTTCTACAGATTTGGATAAAACCTTGTCTCACAAATGCGGTAGTGTAGATATTGATGGGTCTATCTTTAATAATAACGGACATATAATCAAGAGTGTTCAATAAACAGAAGGTAAGGAAATAAGTTTAATACATTAAGAAAAAACGAATAAATTAAATTAAATAGTATTCAACAAACAAAATTAAAATAATTCATTTAAATCAAATGTTGGAAATGCCATCAATCAGACTCTAGGCAATAAGCAAACCTATGAACACATTCTTCTTGTACATTGCGAATGACCTCTGGACTAATTCTACTCATTTCATCACTTATTCGATTTTTTAACTCCTCTAACTTCTGCGGTCTGATTACGTAGACTTTTGATTTCAAATACTATTTAATTTAATTTATTCGTTTGTTCTTAATGTATTAAACTTATTTCCTTGCATTCTGTTTATTGAGCACTCTTGACTATCATCTCCGTTATTATTAAAGATAGACCCATCAATACGCTACGGTACTAACTTTAAATGCCGAACTGTGCGCTCTCTCGCGTCGGCGACAATAAGCTTTGGGCTGTAAAATTGAATGCGAAATATGTAAGTACGTGCAAAACGTAAAGGCCCATTTACAAACACTTCGACATCGGTGTACTTTAGAGTCCAATTCTGAATTATGCCGATGCTCAATTTTCGTTATTTACAATTACCACTTCAAGAATGAATTTCTGTGCAATGCCATCTCTTAGAATATTATTACAAATCATAGAAATATAGTTTTAATTCGCTAGCTTTCGTTATTACTAGTGTAACCTTTTGATGTTATTTAAGTTATGTTTATGTAGAACTGGATGTACCCAGTATCTTCTTGCTTTCCGTTAGTTGCGTTTTATATTATCAATTTGGTATTGTCTTTTTAACACCAACACACAAGCTAAATTACCGAATAAGGCAACTAACATCCATAATTATAGTATAACCTACAAAAGGCATTTAAAATCGACATTTCAAAAAAAATTCTATTTTACATTTATCTGGAGTTGTAATAACGAAAAATATTTTTGTTTTTATTTTAATTGCAAAATTCATTTTCAGGTTCGCAGCTTTTTACAGAATTACATTTAAAAACAGGCAAATAAAAGCAATCTAAGTTTTAAATAAGGCAAACTGCGCATGTGTCAAAGTTGAATTTAATTGGAACTTGAAGTGGAGATTTGCAGTTTGCATGCTTCAACTTCAACTTCGAAGTCGAAGTTTAGCCAATTCGACAGCGAATTTCTAATGTAAACACCTACCGGTGATGCCACGAAATTCAGACTTGGCGGTTGAAGTGTGCCGCTAGTGAATTGGTTGTAAATGGGCCTTAACATTTCAATTTTTTAATTTGAAAAGATGCATGCAATTAAACGCAAACAAAATGAGTGTAACGATAACATGTGGCTTCCAGAGTGTAAATGTTACTTATTTTCGGAGTAAAAGTTTAAGTAAAGGAAAGAAATTAGTTGAAAGTTGTCATGTCAGTAACGTGAAAGAAGAAAAGTTTGACGACTATAGTGTTGTGACAGGTTCCGTAATAAAAGACACTTCTGGAGCAACAAGCGCAAAAGTGAATTCGAATATTCATAACCCTAAACTGCAGGTGTAACACACATAATAAAATATAGTGGAACTTATTACCTTAAATGATTTATGTGCAATGTAAAGCATTTTTCCAGAATATAAAGCAAACATCATAAAATTATATTGATAATTTCGAAAACCATTTGAATTCCTTTCATATTTTTCTTACAGGTTAATAAAAATCGTGATACCGACGCGTCGTCGCGACGATGCAGATTGCACATGCAAGGATGGGAAAGGTTTTTGTAAACATGCCGCAGCATTAGTTTTATTCTTTAATTTTGAAAATATACTGTTCAAAACTTGACAGCTCATGGTATGGAATAAACCATCAGATGTGCAGCTGAAAAAGTACCATAAAGGTTGTACTATTGAAAGTCTTTTATCCGGCGAAGTGAATGAAAAAGAAATATATAAATTCCATGACGTGAAATACCTAATCTTATGCATGCAGAAATGGAGAAAATCGAAAAGAAACATGTTGCTGAAATAGAAGAGAACCTGCTATTAAAAGAAAAGTGCGAAACTGAATTGAAGATTAATTTTTTTAATTTTTAAAAGATTTGCTTTTCAGGCAGTATGACAGTGGTTATAAATTATATTATTGTTATAGCGTTAAAATTATATCGGATTGTAAAATGACGTTTAAAAAATTAGATTATATTAATGATTTTCTGTACTTTTACACGCGGGAAAGCGACTAACGCGACTGCTATATGTTTTAATCACACTCACTTTCACATTGCACCTTCTTTTATACAACAATTACTCCAAAAAGGAATAATTTGTTTCGTTTACTTAATACAGTCTCACGTGCACAACAGCATTTTGACAGCTCATTAGTATTTTCTTTAGATACACGAGGGCGCTGCAGTCGTTTGTACCGTAGCATATATCTACATTACTGTATTTGTGAGACAAGGTTTTATCCAAATCTGTAGAAATATACAGGGTGTTCCATTTAAAAAAAAATAATTTTTTTTCGTGCAGCTTTTTAGAATCACCCTGTACAAAATCGGATGCACGCGAAAAACGGCAAAAAACAAAATAAAATCGACGTGTCTCGGCGTTTTTATATAAAAAAAATTATTATGGTTTTATTTACTTTGTTCCATAATTTAGCCGCTCACTGTACTTCCAATTCCATTCGATAAAGTTATCCAAGATTGTAAAAGTGGGCCTTAATAGAAAAAATAAACTTTAGGTATAGCCAAAGACATCATAATAAAAATTTCTTTAAAGGCTTTTAGGGCAACCTCCTAAGTAAATCGATAATCTGCAAATAAAAAATAAGCAGGTACACACAATAAATGTATAATTATATTATGTAAGGTTATAAAAGTACCGTAACTGCAATTGTCCAATTTTCCATGTATTTCGATATCAGAACTTTTGTTCTCGATGTCACTCATGTTGGAGAAGAATAATTTACTTCGGATTTTAAAAAAAATAATGCACAAATCACACACAGATTCCCAGTTTATTGACAAACAAAATCGAAAGACAAAACCAAAATATAGCTATTTTGTTTTTATTTACAAAATTCCATAGTAACAGCGTTTGATACCTGGCAACCAAACCAAACGTAACTTTAAAATATTCAATTTTAATTTTATTTTAGACTGTACAAACAATAGCGAACGAGGTCATAATCAAAGACGAGTCAATAAAGTCACATTATGTTCTACTGCTTAGAGTAACAAAAACAATAAATAAATTTAACAATAAAAAAATTTAAAACATCTGGGAATGCAAAGTATAACCTCAACGAACTCCGTTTTGTTACTTCTTTTCAAATTTCATTTTGACCATGTTCCCGAGGTGATATATAAAAAACTAAAAGTATACGTGTCTTTTGTTTTTTGATGTAGAATTACAGTCCTAAAGTAAAAAAAAACTTTGAAGATTTTTCAAATCTTAGCGGCCATTTTGACCTTGTTTCCAAAGAGATATCAAAAAACGAAAACATCACGTGGTCTTTAGTTTTTGATGTAGATCCTTATCTTAAGTCAAAATATCAAAATTAAAAAAAATTCGGACAGACAGACGGGCAGACAAACAGACAGACTGACTTCGCAAATTCAGTAACGACTCCTATCGGAATTCGTTGAAAATAATCTTATTATTTTGACATTTATCAATATTAGAGTGTTAAGGTGTTTTTTGACTGCTGCTATAGTTGCCAACGTTATTTACAAAACGAAGTCTCACAAATTTTTCACTTTGTAAGCCGTCTTGTAAACTTTGTTCACTTTAGCAAGCAACAGTCAACTTGACAGTTATTTTCTCAATGCTATCTTAAAATCTTTATTTTGTTAATTCTTCCTGAAATTTAATTGTCAAGTGCTACATAACCTAAAACCATTTAGTAACTATTTGTAACTAAATTACAAATCTTGACATTGGCAGTTGCTTGCTAAGGTTTACGTGATTTTATAATTTAATAATTATTAAATTATTACTTTAAAAGTAGTTTCTAGTTCCAAACGACCCGATAGACTCGAAGGGCCAAGAAGCCCAAAGGGCTCGACAGGCCTGACGTCTCGATAGACTCGAGAAGCCCGAAGGACTGAAAAGTCCAAAAGCCCCAACAGATCCGTATGATCCAACAGGCCCGACAGATCCAAACAGCCCGATAGACCCGAAGGGTCGAGAAGTCCAAATGACTCGACAGACCCGTAAGATCCGACAAGGCCGAAAGGTCCGACAAACTTCGACCGGCATTAGAAGACCGAACGATCGAACTCGAGCTTTGACCTGGGCCGCGTAGAGGCCCGACTAGACTAGATTCTAGCGCCCCTGTTCATCGCTACTACTAGTAGAATTCATACTGATGTCAACACCATATAGTTAACTGTTAAAGCAGTATTTAACAAACACCACTAAGCACTAAAACACTGAAAACTAAGATTAAATCAGTAACCGAATTAAACGAACTTAAAATACCCAGAGCACTTAAGATTTGTGTGTGTGTTGGACTTAGATGATTTACACGCATTCTGTTTGCGCAAGAAACCATATGTTAAAGTTAATTGAAGTAAAAATGTATCACTTAGAGAAGGCGGTGTCACTCATTGACGCAGAAACACAAAACTGTTCGGTCGAGTTCATTTTGCAAATCGGTGCGTGCTACCCATTGCATTGATGTTCGTCTGTTTGCACGTGTTTGTAATTCGCTCTTCTGTCTTGTTTTGATGATTCACAGCCTTCTCTAACTAATAATACATTTATACGACACAGTTGGTCATGTTTTCAGGTGTATTACGCTATCTGCCTAATGAAAATAAAAGTGTTGGTTTTATTAAATAAAATTTAGAAATAAATTGAAAAAATTTCTTTATCCACTACTGCATGGCATGTAGGTAGAAGTAGGTAAAATATCCCTTAATTAAAGGTTGGCAACACTGTATCTCAATATCACAGATTAAATAAGAGTCAGATATTTTACTCCCTATACCACCAATGTTTCCATTTCTTGTTTCTGCTTATTTACATTACCAGCTCTGAAAGTTAACCACGCCTACCCGTTCACGCACGTTTCATGAATTAAGTGGCGGGCGTTTTAAAAGAACATCGCAAGTTGTCGGCGTGCGCAGTCCATGTCAAAATAGCAAGCTTTGGGAGTTGCTTGGAGAGAGATAGAGAAATAGAATCCACAAATCTATTGAAGTGAAACATCTGACTCTTATTTAATCTGCGCCAATATGGACACAGTTATAGTTGATCCTTACATAATTTTAATGTTCCTAATATAATCACAAATACACATACTATTCGTCAATAAAAGGTCTGAACCGCTGAATCTTTTCTTTAGGAACATTTTGTATAATAAATAATTTTTCAAATCATAAATCAGTCCCAACTTGAAAAGGAAGAAAAAAACAAATTAATTAAACCAAGCTATAAAGGTATTTAACTGTATCTTTTAATTTCTTTAAAGGTTAAGCATTGTTAAACTGCCTTGATTCAAAAAAAATTTGAAAAATAGCAAACATAAAAACCGACGCCGTAAGCATAGGCAACCAATAGTACAGTAATGGACAATTTTGCATTTATAAACCATTTTAGGCCTTTCACATAATAGAATGCACTTATTAACATTACAATTTGTATTTTACAGAGAAACCAGGTACTTGTCCTGAACAACCAGAAGGGCCTTGGGTTTGTTCTAGCAGATGCTCTAAAGATGCCGACTGTCGAGGTGCCAAGAAATGTTGCAAAAATCGATGTGGAGCAATGGCTTGCATGAAAGCTGAATAAGATTGTAATTTCATCCTGTATTCGTTTTAAATAAAAATTTGTACATAATCGAACACTAATATTTCATTATTAATCAAAAGTAATGCATATATGTAGTATCTGTATGTAAATACAGCAATAATATTTTTATGTTCGATAGAAATGCTTGCTTGTATCATTTGCACTGAAAATCTATTTGTAAAATTAAATTTAATTATTCAAAACTTTGTTGTGAAATTTATTATATTAATAATTAACTAAAAATGCTCTATCATGGACATGATTTATTGTAAACATAAACACAGTATTGACAAAAAATTAATAATTTTATTTCAATTTGAATGAAATTAGATATAATAATAAACCTACAGGTATAATAGTATTTTTACAATGTTTTATTAAGCTGTTTAACTTTAAGATATGGTTAAAGTTAGTGTTTTTTATGTTTAATCCTTAAAAATAAAGATATAGAAATTGTAAGTTTTACTTTTTCCATGGTTTTTTCCTAGTATAATAAATCATAAAACAAAGAGATCGGGATATTGATAGATAATATGCATATTAGTCAGAATATAAATAAAGGAAAAATTCAACAATAAACTTAATGAAGCAATCTTTCTTTATCTTTTACTATAATGTTTTCATAGTTAATTTATCCTCACGTTATATACATTTCTAATTGCGAAGGTCATTCTCTTTCACATCTTTATTACGTAGAAATAGAATAAACTTGAAAATTCCAAATTTAATGAATAATTGTATAAATACATAATATTATAGGTATCTGAGAAACCAATTTTTATTTTCATTATTATTATTAGAATCGACCTTACTAGGTACGTACTCCTTGTACGAGATAAACAACAAAAATAATGGTTATTATTGTCGGATTTTTCATTACTTTTTTTTGTAATTCAATTTAATCATATGTATGACAATAAAATACCAACTTTTTGTTTAAATTAGAACAAATAAAATAGTTACCTAATTCCTATTATAAAAAAATTCTGGTTTTCTTACAAATCCTTTTAAATGCATATACACTTTAACTATTATTTACACTCATTAATTCTCCATCACTGTTTATGACTCATTTTCATGTGCAATTAAAAATCTTATTGGTTTCAGAGTCCATGCAGTTGCACTTTGTATGATCTCATCATGCAAATTTTTTTTGTTGGTATAACAAATCAACTTTTAATAGCTTGAAGGAATTTAAACACGTTTTCTATTTCATTAGCATTTTATCATTACACAAAAAAGTTTTTATTACTAATGAGGTTTCTAAGAAATGACCGATTATTAATTATTATTATCTTTTGTTGTTTCATGTGATGTTAAATAAAGGACACATATAAATACAAATAATAATTATTTTATTATCTTTTGTGTCTCACATATATATTTATTTAATATTTATAAAAATTCTACATGGAATTACCTACAGAGTAGCTGACGTAAAGTCAAATTTATCTGTAGACATGATTTGGTAATGAGAAGCAGTGATATAATACAAACCTGTCTTAACACTTTCAAATAAGAACCACATTTGTATCTTGAAGTTCAACGAAAAATTAACAAAATGAGTAAGTGTGCTATTTTTCTGATTATTCATACAATGCTTGTGCATTTATATTTTTTTTATTTTCAGTTCTTGGAAAACAGTTTTTCGTATTTCTAATTTTTCTAATTGTATCCATATGTACAATCGAAGCATTGTCATGTAAGCAAAAATTAATTAACTGTTACATTTGTACTAATTTATTACTGAGTTAGTTAAATTAATATAAAACAGATTTAAGTACCTATTTTAAAAATAAAAATGTACATCTATTTTATGTATAATATTTTTACAAGCTCAATTTTTTAGCGGAATGCCCTTTATCAAGTAAAATGACAACTTGCAGTCCAAAATGTAAAGACGACACAGAATGTCATGGTCTAAAGTGTTGCCCAAATATTTGTAACAGTAAATCATGCGCTCCTGCTAACCAAGCATCTTCATCTTCTAAATACAAAGGATCTAGCTGTATGCAACACAACCTATAAATTCTTTATCAGCTCTAATCTTTTAAAATTCTTTTTTGCAGCCGGAGCCACCGGAACATATTGCGGAAATGTAAAATGCAACTCGTTTGAAAAATGCCAATTGGATCCCAGCACTAAAAGACAGAAATGCGTTCGCGCTTGAATTTATTATTATTTTAAATGTTCTTTGTAATTTAAGTTTGATTTATACCAACAGTAAATGAAATTATGTTTAATCTACGTAATATCCTGTATATATGTCGTAGGCTTTTAGCGAAATCCGGCATTGCATGAAATCTTTTTATAGTCATTTCATGAAATGACGGATTTCACTAAAAGCCTACAACATCCACATAATAATAATATAAAGAATAAAGATGATAAAGATTGCACTTTATTATTTTGTTTATTTGATAAAAGGCGGTTTTAATAAATGAGAATTTGATATCAAGGGAACAGATAGTATGTCAATAAAAGGTTTGACGTTTACAAAACAGAAAACAACATAACCAATCTCTCATGTTTTCCGGTGGTGTTGTGGCATATGATGGTAAAATACTAATAATAATTAATACTTGTTTACGTTTTATAAAAACATGTGATAAAGTGAATTAGTTAAATATGCACCTTAAAGACTGAATTAGGAACATGTAGAAATGTAGAACCGGTTTTGGTTAATCTGAATGTTAAATTTGCCTAAATAACAATAATTAATGCAAATACAGTTATATTTGCATAATAATGGCGGCAACAGTGATATTTAAAAAATTAAAATCGTTCTTGTTATTTATCGTTGCCATATGGAAACGAGCTTTGTGTTGTTTTCGTCGAAGAAGACGAGCCAGTGAGTTTGTACCTTTAACTCAAATCGGAATTGTAACAAATCAAAATATTGAAGCAACTCAAGAGAATTGGAGTGATTGGAACGAACAGATAGTTATACCAACATGTAAACCTTCAACTATACAAGAACATATTGAATTCTATCGCCAACAAACTATAGCATCTCGACAAGTTCAAGACGAACCTGCAGAAGTGCAAGAGAATTTCTTCAATGATATGACCCCAACTATTACAAGACAGACAAAATTGTATGTAAATGATAACAATGATGATAAAAGATGTATGAATAGACTAACGCTTGATCCGGAAAATATCAATGTAATGGTAAGTTTTATTTAGTTAGCATGTTTGGATATCTTTTACTATGAAAAGCTAGAAACAGAGCTTATTAAATGTAAAGGAGAATTACTAATGATATGAAAGATCTTCATTAAAATCTATTGTTAACTTAACGTAATAAGCAAGATTGACTCATGATTAAAGATTATCATTGATGCCTTTTTATTATGGAATTTAAATTTATTATAAATCTTCAATTTGATTCCATGTAATATTTAGAATGTTAAGATTGTACTACTGTTTAGGTTATGTAATTTAAACATTTGAAACTTATAGAAGTATTGACAGTTAAGTTACCTAACCTATATGTCTACTTTTGAGGTTAATTAAACCATTTTGTATTTCAAACTAAATTTTAAATTTATATAACTTAATTCCATCGTTTTATTGCATCAGTAGCTTATGCAAGATTTACACGGTACTTTACAGTATCTTATCTGGTACAAATTATATTTATATCTGATTCAAAAGTTCCAAGAACCACTTACTGATCTATTAATAGCGTAGTCAATGAAATAAAATTTTAGGGCCAAGAATTAGGTGAATGGGATGAGCATAATGGCTGGGAAGACCAGACACTTGAATGGGATGCAAAAGAGGCATTGAAAGAGAGTCGAAAACAAGCGAGGCAAAAGAAGCTTTGGGAACAACAACAGCGAAGACAAGAAAAGTTTGTACGTCCAGCTTTAGGTGCCAGAGTTTCTTCATAGCAGTGAAATATTAATTTATTTGATTTTTACTTATATATAAAAGTGTATGTGAGTGTGACTTACCAAAGGTATTGCATTACTTAATCAAATAATATATAAAATGTAATTTGAAGATTAAAGAATGAAGTAAGTAAGTAGTAAGAAAAAGTGTCTTATATAAAAAAAATTTGACTTTTAGTTGTTTTTATTCTAAAGGCAGTTCTACATGCTTCATGATTAATAAGGAATTGTTTAAATTTTTTCTATTTAGAAGTTAAATGCTGATTTGTTTTTAGTATGCATAATTATGTGAATATTATTGTTAAATAGGTATAATTGGGGTTAAAAAAAATTATTTGTAGAAAAACAAAATATATGTATCTCGTAATAAATATTATATTTATTTGTTCATACAATCTACTACTTAATCTTCTTATGTATAATTTGTTTAAGTTGGGTCTGCATTTGGATGATAAAACATTAAGTATTTTATGATATAAAATCAATGAAAATAAATATTGCAGATTAAACGGTACACACATTAATCCTATTAAGTAAATAGGTATTGAACTACATTGTTGAAGTTTAAAAATATACATCAGGTATTGATAAGCTTTCAGTAATAAGTGTGCTTATAGAGAAAAATTACCATGTAGTAATCATTTCATGCTTTAGTTGATAATGTAGTAGGTATGTAATCAAAATAAAATGAAAAATAGTCATATGCAAGTGTTGAAAATTGACTTAGGATCTGATACTATTGGTGCAAAGCATTATTTATATTCTTCATTTATAAACTCACAACACATTAAACATAATATTATTGGCTATGTAATTTGTGATTGGCAAATGTAACTATATAGGGTGTAAGGGAAACGAGTGCTGTCCTTTTTAACAGGGCGTAGGGAAGCTAAATGAAAAAAAGTTAGCACCACCAATGCGTAATTTGCAGAGCTAATGGAATAGTTTGCTTTTTATTAACTTACTTTAATGATTTAATTCATACATTTGGTATTTTTTTGACTAAATCATTAAATTTACAAAACGATTGTACACATATGTTTTTATTACGCCTGAGCAAGGTGAGACCCATCTTCTTTCAGGAGAAGGTACTCGAGATTGTGTACATACTTGCTTATTATGCTGTGCTGTAATAATGTCACCATGAATGATGCTGATTAAAATAGGGATGAGTGCCATTATTTGGTTGTTGGTTGTTTAAAACTTGTTTGTATTGATATTCCCTACCTACCACTATTAAAAATACAACACTTATATCCCTTGCACTTTGTATGTAATCAAAGTTCTTGATTGAGAAATAATATTCTTACCAGAGAACATGAAGAATTTAATTTCCAGAATTACCATGATTCTGACCTGCTTCGAAGTTATTGTATTTACGATCAATAAATTTATATCTTATATTTAAGTATTTTTTTTGTATAATATTAGCGCTTTTACCGATTTTTTTTCCAATTAGAGTAGGCTATGACCGTTACACAATTTTGGTCGGTACTTTAGACACAGCCAACAAAACGCTGATTGCGCAAAAACTATTGTGGTATTTTATTAAACCATTAAACTTAGATGTAAAAGGCCACACAAAGAGATCTAAAACAGTCAATATTTCCACTCGCCGTTTATTTTTGTTACAGTGCGAAAGTAACGTTATAAAATGTATGCTTTTTGTCGAGTTGTAAATGGCATTTTAAAAACAAATTGTAAATTAAATAATAAGAATTATCTAATTATTATTAAACTATATCAATAATCAAATTTGAATTTTTTATTTGCAATCTGTCACTTGCTCAGCTGTGTCAAAAATACCGTCTTAACCTAATGTACAGCCACGGCCTGCCCTAAAGGCTGATTGACTTTATCCTTTTTTCTACCTATTTTTTAGGATCAAACTTGAATCTATTTTATCCTAGAATACAACCTAGTTTCGAACCAAGTTTTAGAGGACGGAGGTTAATTTTCCCAAGTTCACTGGACAGTGGACCACATCAACCTACAAAGTTTTGCACGTTTCGCATTTTGTTTACCTAAACCTCAATTTATATCTCAGTTTTTATAAAATAATAAGTATTGTGTTTACAGCCAACTGCTATTCGTTTATGTTACAATATTGAATTAAAAAGCTAAAAAATTATTCCATCATCGTAACAGTTGGTAATGTTGAAATAGGGTTGCCAGATGGTAAAAAGCAAATAATAGAAGATAAGATGAGAAAATATAGGAGATCGCGTGAAAATTTCCTAACTTGTATTAACGCAAGATAGTTTAAACATTGTAAGAAATAACAAACACATTATTTCCACCATAAAAAACACTTATTTAAGCCTACTTTAGTAAATAAAAGTCCTTTTAATATCAAACAAACAATCAATATCACTTAATTAAAATATTGGTTAGGCAACACACACATCAACGAAAATTTAAGTCTGAAATATATGATCTGACCAATACAAAATGTCACCGAAGGTGACTAGCCGTAGAATTAAGTAGGTTTTTTTTCTATTCTTTTGTTAAGGATTATAAATTATAATAAAAAACAGAGAAATATAGGAGATTTACTCCTATATTCAATAGTAAATAGGAGATAGGAGATTTTAGTTAGATATAGGAGATCTGGCAACCCTATGTTGAAACGTCGTTTAGTACGCAAGTCTAGGATAGAATTTGCATCAAAATAGGTCCGGATCTAGTTTTCAATCTACTTTTTAGCAGCTTTTAGGATGAAAAAAGGATGGCATTTCACATTATACAGAACTATCCTAGACGTGTAGGTTCTAATTTACAGCAAAAAAAAAAGGTTGAAAATAGAATAATGTCAATCAGCCTTAATTCGAAATTTAAACGACCGCTCATTACTTGATGTATACTACGTTCACGATGCTTCTGGGTTTAAACAGGCCTTGCTTTCATTTTGTTTGGTTGGAAGTGTTTTTTTTTTTAAAATTGTCGTACCTGCGGCTGCATTTGGCGCCGTTGCACGATCAAAA
This sequence comes from Ignelater luminosus, assembly GCA_011009095.1. Classification (NCBI taxonomy): domain Eukaryota; kingdom Metazoa; phylum Arthropoda; class Insecta; order Coleoptera; family Elateridae; genus Ignelater; species Ignelater luminosus. The sequence continues at coordinate 285,414 of VTPC01006950.1, read as the reverse complement.
ATTTTGCATAAACGTTTAGTACCGATTAGTTTTTTGTCTTGTTAAAAAAAATTGTTTACCTTATATTTACAGAGTTACAAAAAAAGACAACAGCTTGAGCGTCAATAAGATTTTACAAGTTGAGTTAATAGATAAACAGCCCGGTTTACAATACTCAAACTGTCATTCTTCCAGAAACATCGTGAACGCAGTATATATCAGTAATATAAAGGCCGTTTTACATTATACTTTTTTTCGGCTAAACTATTTACTAAACTAGATTACATATAGTTTGTCTCATTTCTATAATTCCTGTTAAATTTTTGTTGTGTTGGTAACAAAACTTTCTAAACACTAGAATTTTTCATTGAGAAATGTTGACAATATTGTTATTTGTTTTTATTTAAAATCAGAGGTTAGATTGTCATTCAGAAAAGGTAAATGTTTGCATTTCGTAGTTACCTTTTGTTGTTTATTATTTAGAATAAAATTTTATTTTTTGTGTTTATTACTTCAATATGAATTGTAATCAAACTTATTTGCACATAAAAACGAATTTACTGCATTCTAACCCTATTCTGACTTATGACACTCGTTTGACAGAAGATTGTCTAGTGAGAAATGTGTAACTAGAAATAGTGACAGCAACATAAATAAGTTTGGGGTATAACAGTGCATGCAACTAAAACCCTAAACATTTGAAATAGATTGGAATTATAGAAATGAGATAAGGTATACTATATTGAACTTAAATTTCCTGCCTCTATTTAGGAGATTTTAAAGGTACCTGCCAAAGTTGTTGCCAATGTCGCCAATAGTATATTATAAATCCATAAAAAATTTCGATTCCAGAGATCAAGAATACATCAAAGTTATTAGTTACAAAATATTGGTACCACTGAAAATCGCTCTAATGCGCAGTATACAAACTTGGCTGAAAAATAGAACCAGATCTAGTTTTAAATCTAGATTCTGCATGAAAACTTGGAAGCAATTGTTCTGATTTACATTATCCAAGTCGAGCTAGTTTTGAATTTCGTCAAAGTTCTAGACGAAAAAAAGTATAATGTAAAACGGCCTTAAGGCATGCGTATAATCATTTGTTGTACTTGACTGGTCTATAGAAATGTCAAATCTCACAACAATGAAGATAGAAAAACATTTATCCCATGGATTTATTCTCATTTCAGTGAACTTTTAAGCAGTCGCCGTCCAGTTAGCAGAGTTAGTAGCTATTACGTAATTTTATACATGGGTTAATTTCGAATGCGAAGTAGTATACCCTTTCCCTTCCATCTCATTTAACTGTCTCCTCTCGTTAATACCCTTCTCTCTGCTCCACAACCACAGATTATCCACAGACCACAAACTGCTCCTACAGTAACCAAAGTCACACAACTGGCAAGAGCTGTTGACCTCTTAACCTGTGTCCTAACACAAAACTGGCGCTGGCTCCGCTACCTACATCGTCACAATTCTTTCACTGAATATTATAACGGTTTTTATCGTCTTTATCAAATGTCACTGCAGTACCAGAGCACATTTTATATTTTATCAGCAAAGAAATATTTAAATTTCCACGGTGAATTAAGCCAATATTTACATAAAGTGAATATTTATCATTAATTCCTTGTGCTTTTGGTGCAGCTTAAGTGCATTTTATTTTAAAAAAAGTCACGAGTTCAACAATAGCTTCTAACCTAACTTACCTAGCCCTAAACGTACTATTGGTTTCAAAATGAACTAGAACACTATGATTTAAAAATGTATTTTTTTCACGTTCGTTAAAAAAAGTGCAACATTTTTCATTAATTTCCGTTTATAAAGGATGCGTTTGTTTCATCGCGATAGAAGCGTGAAAAAAAGTGCCATAACGGTTCATTTTTTCACGCATTTGAGTGAAAAAAAGTATCATAACGTGTCATTTTTTAACGCAAAATATTTAAACACATAGGAGGCTGCCACTGGCATTTGTCAGAAATTAGAACGCATTGATGTGACGCATCGAGAAAGCCGTTATTGAAGTAGGTAGTTCTTGATTTTTATTACGAACGTGAAAAAAGTTTTGTATGCAATTCGTGAGTAAAATTACTTTTTTTCACTCGGCGGATTTGCGTACTCGCCTACGGCTCGTGCGGCAAACTTTCCTTCTCGTGAAAAAAAGATACACTTTACTCACTTGTTGCATAAATAACTATTTCTTAGTGTAAGTGTGACTTTATCGGTCAAATAATCCATGGGTAAAGATATTTTAGCCGAAATTAAATGGAGATATTACAAAGGGAAAATTAAAATGTCCTAGTTCATTTTGAAACCAATACTACTTTGAAATTCTCTTAATCCACTTAAAATTACACCATCGGTATAAAAGGTTTTGAAAAAGATCAGAAGCAAACGTCAATTTTCATAAAGGCAAAGACAACACTTTTTCGATGCTGGTAGCACGTAAAAGTCTGACGCAAGCACTGACGGCATTTAAAGTTACTTCTGATGAAGGAAGTCAAGGCCCATTTACAACCAATTCGCTAACGGCACACTTCAACCGCGAAGTCTGAATTTCGTGTTAAGTATATGGCATCACCGGTAGGTGTTTACATTAAAAATTCGCTGTCGAATTGGCTAAACTTCGACTTCGAAGTTGAAGTTAAAGCATGCAAACAGCGATGCAAACTGCAAATCTCTACTTCAAGTTGCAATTAAATTCAACTTTGACACATGCGCAGTTTGCCTTATTTAAAACTTAGATTGCTTTTATTTGCCTGTTTTTAAATGTAATTCTGTTATAACCCAAAAAGGCGTAAAATTGGATTTTATTTCGTTTTTTATTTGTAAAAAGCTGCAAATCTGAAAATGAATTTTGCAATTAAAATAGAAACAAAAATATTTTTCGTTATTGCAACTCCAGATAAATGTGAAACAGAATTTTTTTTTGAAATGTTGATTTTAAATGCCTTTTGTAGGTTATACTCAGAGACATGTTATACGTTGTAGACCCGGCTTTCCTATCTTATTAGTATACGTTTCCTTGTGGCATGTCTAAGGGGAAAGAGGGAACTGGCGGGGAACCCAAATAGTACGGAGTTTATACGCAAGCACCAAAAACTGGTTACAAGCCAACTTTTACCGCTACTCGCTAGAAATTTCAAATAAAAACGTGGCTTTTTGCATGAACTTTATGAATATGTTAGACAAATTTTGCATACACAGGAAGTAGCTTCTGTAATCAATTCTTTTAAGCATTTTCTCTATAATTATTTTAAAATAAAAAAACCTCATTTTTCAACATCTATACATACAAGTAACTTGCATACACTTAAATAAAGAAACTCGGCTGCAATAAAAAAAATGTAAGAACTCAATTCCGAATTTTATTCAAGTGATAATTTGAAAGACAACATTAAAAACCACTAATTTTATTTAATATATTTCATTTTTTCCGATCATAAAGTGAGGTTAAGATGGTTAATTATTCACAGATCTGCTTTTCAACATTATATATCAGATAGATGTTAAATCATTAATAATTTTTATACTTAAGGAAAGAAAGTTTTACATGTAATAATATAATAAATGATGGTATACTATAACAAATAACATATTTTTGTTTTAAAAAATTCAAATATTGAAACTGGCCAGTGTCGGCATGTGCATTTCTACCGTACTATACATATATCTGTCTTTGTTAAATGATGCCACACTTCTAGACCCTGAATGCCGAGTCTACATAACATGTATAACATATCTCTGGTTATACTATAATTATGGATGTTAGTTGCCTTATCGGTAATTTAGTTTGTGTGTTGGTGTTAAAGAGACAATACCAGATTGATAATATAAAACGCAACTAACGGAAAGCAAGAAGATACTGGGTATATCCAATTCTACATAAACATAACTTAAATAATATCAAGGGGTTACGCCAGTAATAACGAAAGCTAGCGAATTAAAACTATATTTGTAATAATATTCTAAGAAATTCATTCTTGAAGTTATGTAATTGTAAATAACGAAAATTGAGCATCGGCACAATTCAGAATTGGACTCTAAAGTAGCCGATGTCGAAGTAGTTGTAAATGGGCTTTTAGTTGAATAATTTGCTTATGCACTTAAAAAAATCACTGTTTGTTTGTTTCAAGGGGGAAGATGGAAGACCAGCATTCTATCCCATTCTATGTAGAATGTAGCACTATGTAAATGTGTATAGCATAAATAGAACGAATTAAATTATTTACAATTTTGAATTTCACTGGAAAATTTCACAAATCACAAGTTTCTATTATAGATGGAGCCACTCTCGCTAACACAAGAAAATGAGTAAATAAATGAACCATCATTTATAAATTATATAAAAGAATATTTTTATTAACAATAATAATAATGGATGCTACCACCTGAACGATTTCTCATCACTACGAACCCAAAGATGTATTTTTAAAGTGTTCTTAGTGAGAATTTATGATTACAATATTATATTCAAAGACTTCTTGCCACTTTTGAGTATGCATGTGTACCCACATAGCAGACACACGTTATATTGACGTCGACGGTAAGTAATTTTGGTTGTCGACGTCGTAAGCCCAAAAACTGGCGTTTTAAACACGTAAGTGTTGGGACAAAATAAAAACGTAATTTTTAAGACGTCACGATACCGTCTATTTGACGTTTATATGTACCTTTATCTCAAAAAAAATTAAATAAAATCTACACACCTTTTACCCGGTTTCCGGCTTTCGATAATATAATAATAGCTTTATATTCCATAATAAAAGAAGAAATCTGGAAATTTCATTGGTATCTATTTGTCTGTTTCAAAAATAAAAAGTTAAATATCTATGATTCTACTTTTTTGGGTTTTTATATGAATATTCTATTTAGAAAATAATTCAACTTAACTGAATGTAATAATAATGTAATTTAAAAATGTAAATTAAAAATTAGCGCCGAAAATTTGGCGCTTCAAGTAGATCGGAACTTTTCGATATAACTCGAATTTCTTGCTTGTGTCATGTGTTATACAAGATCGACAAGATCCTGCGAGTACAGCGTGAGTCTGCGCCAATGCGTCATAGGGCGCAGGTATCTTTGTGTTATATCGACGGTGTTCACGTTGTGAAATTTGCTTTTGAATAAGTAAATTTAGGTAAGTATTATAGTTTCATGCAATAAGAACTAGTTAGTATAAAGGATATCCTGAAAGCAAGTAATACAATAATATACTATTATATTAAAAATGGCTGGCCGAGATGTTTTTACGAAACGAAGTTCAGTAAGTAGTTACGTGTTTATATCAACAATCCGATTCAGCGTCCCGAAGATCATATTACTATTACCGGGACTTTTATTGAATTTTACATTTGTACTGAACAAAGAATAAGGAAATTGTTATAAACCATATAGAATTTTTAAGACTTGCATAAGGTTATTGCCATCAAGTTCGGGGATTCCCCGAAATTGTTAATACACAGATGTATCAAAATGTACGTTGGGAAAATTCGTAAAGCTGCATTCATATTACATCAGACTTATCGCTAGGATTTTGTAGGTACCGTTTTAATATTAACTGATATTAAAATTTAAAATATTTAAAAGTATAATAAAGGGTTTTCCAATAAGAGGTGTTATTTTGAATAGCCCGCTATTTCGGTAGATGTCACTTTTGAAGCTATCATTTTTTGACATTTGACAAGTAGAAACTACGCCATTAATAAATATGGAACGATACACGCTTCAACAACGCATTGAAATTATTAAAATTCAGTATAAAAATGGTGAAAATTTGGCAGAGACGGTTCGTAAAACTCGAACATTTTTGGGTCACCGTGAAGCACCTTGTCGGACCGCAATACAGAAATTGGTGAAAAAATTCGAGCTCTTGGGACAAGTTAGTGATGTGAAGAATAAAACCCGTGCACGTCGCTCAAGAACAGCCGAGAATATTGCTGTTGTAGCCGAAAGTGTTAAAGAAAACCCAGGTTTGTCCATTCCTCGTCGTTCTTTGGAATTAGCCATTCCACAAACGTCATTACACCGTATTTTGCATAAAGATTTGGGTCTTAAGGCTTATAAAGTCCAGTTAACACAAGAACTCAAGCCGGCCGATCATCAACAACGTCGTGTCTTTGCTGATTGGGTCGTTGAAATGCATGAAAACGATCCAGAATTCCATCGAAAAATCATCTTGAGTGATGAGGCCCATTTCCACCTCGTTGGCTTCGTCAACAAGCAAAATTGTCGGATCTGGGGCTCAGAAAATCCAAGAGTTATTGTTGAAAAGTCTCTCTATCCTCAACGTGTGACTGTTTGGTGCGGTTTATGGTCCGGCGGAGTCATTGGACCTTACTTTTTCGAAAATGAGGCTGGAGCAACAGTTACGGTGACTGGATTGCGCTATCGAGAGATGATTAACGATTTTTTATGGCCGGAATTGGATGGTATTGATCTGGACAACGTTTACTTTCAACAAGACGGCGCTACGTGCCACACAAGCAACGAAACCATTGATCTTTTACGGAAAAAGTTTCCGGACCGTGTTATCTCTCGAAGAGGTGATCACAATTGGCCACCGAGATCTTGTGATTTAACACCTTGCGACTTCTTTCTTTGGGGCCACGTGAAAGAGAAGGTCTACGCCAACAGCCCAGCGTCGATTCAAGACCTCAAAGATGGAATTCGTGAGGCTATCGAGGACATAGGGCAGCCACTTTGCGATTTGGTTATGGAAAATTTCACGAAAAGGATATTGTCCTGTAAGCGTGGTCGTGGTGGTCATTTGCCTGATGTTATTTTCCACTATTAAAGGCATACCTTCCTCTTTATAATGAAATAAACATCCGATCATTTATATTAAAAAATGGCACTTTTCTTTGAATATCAAAATAACACCTCTTATTAGTACGGTGTATACAATTATGATATTCTATTATATAATTGTATTCGGTGCACTAGTTTTCATTTTACTTATTCTTGGGATGTTAGAAAAATTTCAGAGCTTTTGGTAACCCATTAATAATAATACTATCAACAGAGATTTTTAATACCCCAATCAAAGGTAATATAATGTATTTTTACAGTAAGCACAAAGGCTGTGGAAGATGATTGTTCTCAATCACTTTTAAGTGGAAAATCCTATCTTCCAAAGATAAAAATAATAAGAAATAGCACTAGAGAAGAAAATGCAAGGAAGCTTCACAAAGTTTACTCAGAGAGAATCGAAAAATTACCCAAAACAATTTGAAAAATACAACATCTGGTAAGCAATCATTTTAGCATAAAATACTATTCTAAAACAGAAAAATGTATAGGTGCAGCATCTCCTGCCTTCAGTATAGTTGTAGTTTAGAAGCAGGATGATCATCTCAGTTGACATCAACACCAATAACGTCATATTTAGTAGCTGCGTCTGCTGACAATCAATTATTCCCTTAAGTCTGCCAGCATCAAATCAACAGGAGCTGCAAAATATTGAAGAATACTTGCAAAAACCTGAACATTGATTGAATTTGTAAGTCATTTCTTATTGCATGTTATTGTATACATTCCTTTTGTATTTGTTGTAGAGCTCATATTTATCTATACTGGGTGGAAGAGACCCAACATCAAGAGTAAATAATACCCTGAAACATGTTTTAACTGATACACTTGCCAATAAAATGAAGATGAATTGCAATACTACACTAATCAAGAGTCGCAAATTTTTTGTGCTTGTGTACTTTCGTTTTGCAAGTGAGTGTATATAGATGTACTATAATATGTAAGTGTTTTTATACTTGTAAGAGTATTTCTACAATTTAGTTCAGATTTTGTATTTGTAACCATGAACCAAAAATATTACTTCCAAGATTGATCTTGTAAAATAATGAATATTAGTCATAACAGATTAATTCGTTAGAACTATCTACCATCAATAGAACCAAAACCTGGTTAAAACTAGATCGTTCCTGTGAATATTCGATATTATAAACAAATTATGTAGATAAATCAATAAAAAAGCATTTAATAAAAAAAATATAGATTTAAGATTTGTCAAACTCAAAATAACTTGAAATTCAAACTGACAGTCATTGAATTTGCCCTAGTACTTACATCTGAATCAAAATACAAACAGTTCAAAATGTGAGTCTCTTGAGGTGGAATTTTTTGGTTCACAGGTCACATCTACTGTGTGGGTTTCTCTCGTTTTTCTGTAACTGCATTTGTATCTAGATTCTAATATTTTCTTTTTGTAAATTGTGGTTTATTTATTACATTCAAGGGACATCTTTATGGCTTTTTAACTGACGTCAAGGTGGCGTTATGGTGACGTCAAAACGACGTTGTGATATGACGTCACTGGGCTGTGACTTATGTATGTAATATTTACGTTTACAACACGTCATTTTAATGGGAAGATTGACGTTATGAATGACCAAACACTTACGTCGGTATGACGTGTCTCTGCTATGTAGGTAATTACAGAAGTTACATTTAAATAACTTAACTATTGTTTTAGAATTCTACTTTGATATTTGTTTGATCTTGCTTTGTAATTTTACATTAATTGCAACTCTAGATGATATTGCAAATAAAAATGGATGACACGTGGGTTCTACCAACCCACACTTGAAATTCGCTATTCTCCATACCCTCTTGCAACTCATGTAATCCTGATAAGAATCTGAAAATTTTTATGCCCAAATCCTAATCACTTCTAATTTGAGGTGATAGCGTGATCAACAGCTCTTCGTCGGTGAACACATGGAGGTGCGTAGGTGACTTTGATGGCAGAGGGTTGAAAAGAAATAGTTTTTTGAAGACATCTCTTAATTTTTCAGATAAAAAATCGCAGAAAAGCTGTGTTTTAAGGGGTGTATTTACAATTTTTTTGCATATAATAATGACTAAGAGTGAATGTGACTTAATGAAAAATAGGCAATACATTTAGCAGACGTAGGTCTTGTAGTAAGCTGCAAACCATAACTTCTTTGTGTATAGGCACAGAGTAGATAAAGGTTTCACCAGAGGTGACACTAGAGAGAGAAAAGTATACGTGCAAACAAAGATAGCACTTTCCTCCAATTTAAAGGTCCTGCTTGCAAGAGTAGTACGTGTAAATCTCGAGGTTATATTCGGTTTTTTAAAGATATGTCTGAAAAAGGAAAAAATAATAATGTTTGTGCCTATAGAGGCTGTGTAAATAAAGGTTACAATTGCCCCAGTGATGTTAAGTTTTTTAGATTTCCAAGAAATCCTGACATGTAAGTAAAATATTAATAATGACAAACATGATGGTGTAATCATTACTGTTGTAGTTCTACGAAATGGATAGAAAATGCCGGCCGACTTGATTTACAGGATAAGGTCAATGTTCATGCTAGTTACAGAATATGTAGCAATCATTTTATAAATGAGGATTTTGTGAATATAAACACAAAGCATAAACTCTTGCAATCTGCTGTACCAAGAAAATTTGCTAGTGAAACTAGAGATGGTTAGCATTGAGAAATAAAAACAAACTACTAATGTGTATTTTAATCTAATTATATTTGCATTATTTGTAGATACTGAAATCAGATCATCCGAGTCACAACAATCTGCAACATCAGATTCTCAGATAGAGATTAATGCTTTGAGTAAGTAAAGATTTATGATATGTAGAGCAATACCTTTCTCGAATGAATCTAATTTGTAAATTATTGCAGATAATCAACTACTAGAGTCAGATGTAGGACAGCCTATGAAAGAAAAAGTTACTAGTGATAAGTCTGGATTGAGGATGTAATAGTAACCAAAGAAGTTGGCAATAAACTATTTGCAAAATTACAAAATGTAGATTTTGTTCATCCCTGTGGGAGCTTTCCAAAAACATACTTAATTAAATTATATATTAGGTTTAGGATATTTTATTGTTTAAAATTTAGTAATAGGTCATTTAAATAGATAAAAATAGAAAATTACAGATACTGATGAATCTATAAATAAGTATAATGTAATTTTTAATTGTAAATTTTGCCTGATTAAAATATATTTAAGTATTAAGTAACAGTTGTTTTGATTGCCTACTTGCGATTTCTTTTTCAAACAAACCTCATTTCTTTATTACCCTTACGAATTTTAAATTTGGCGCCGTTTTAAATGTCCAAGGTTAAGAAACCAAGTGGTTAAAATAACAAAGAAAAACAGTGAAGTGTCGCCTCTGGTGAAACCTTTATCTACTCTGTGGTATAGGGCAAAATTATCAACCAAGAGATGGCGCTAAATTTCGTCAAATCAACTAAAGACAACCAACCAACGTTGCCAGAGCTGGCTAGAAATCTTTAAATCAAGATTTAACATTATTATGGTCATCACATCGACTTGATGTTTTGTGGAGGTCGATGGAAATTTGTTTTAATATAAAGTTGCAACTAACAGATTGGAGGGAGGGAAGCCTTTTAGAGAAAGTATATACTTAAAAAACGTACTTTCTAATTAATAGAATGGCCCTTGAAAGTAATTTTAACGATTACTGGTAACTAGACTTCGTGCGGTCTAAGAACTACATATCCGTCATCACCGAAAATGCGCCAAGTATGACGTTATTAAAATCGCAGTGGCGTAACATGGCAGTTACAAACGAAAGCACGGTTATGTTCAATTTTCGATATCAATCATTACACCCCTATATCAGTGAACTTGGATTGGTTCAACCTATTTTCGTCAACTGCGCATGACGTCATCTATGACGTGATATGTAGTTCTTAGACCACACAAAGTCTAGTAATTAACAAATATGTAGTTTATGGCAATATGCATTTCCACATCAAACGTGTTTAAAAACCTAGCCTGACCCTGACGCACAATTTAAAAGTGAAGATAAAACTATTTTTCCACCATGTTCATACCCAGTAATGTTTGAGACGCACAGAACGACTCCATAATTATTTCACAGAATAGCTGTTATTGCAAGATATTGATGCTGAAGTTCCCTACAGAAAATTGTCTGCTAGCATAAACTACTACAGGGAGTGAGGAAAATGTTGGTGCTGCAACTTTGTATTGTTGCATTAAGGAATTCAAATAGAGTTTTATAACTTGTGTGTCCCAAAAGTGTTTCAGTGTGGATTGGATAAGAATTATAAAACATTTTAAACATAAATTAACATGCCGTTTTTTGTTGGAAATTTGACAATTAACGATATTGAATGATACGATTCATAAGTTTGTCTCAACAGTTGTCCAGCACTGAAAAACTTTGGACACTCTGCTTTTATTTCAATAGCCTAATGTACCATTCTTTAAAAATATAATCAATTAATAATAAGTTCATGCAATAAAAAGGAACAAACTAATATGAATAAATTAAGAAAAGTTATGGTCTACCTACCTTTGAAATAATACACCGAGATTAATTATTGCAGATGCTGTTGTAATTAATTAAACAATAAATATAAATATGTTTACAATATCATATAGTATCAATATTAAATGCTTAAATAGATTTAAAAATTAAAAAAAAAACTTTTCTTTAAAATAAGTAAAAAAATTTAATTAAATACCAATTAACAAAACAATAAATTAGCTATGTACATGCATCAAATATATGTGCAGACTGCAAAGTTAGAAATGAAAGCAGTATTTTAATTAATTAAACTATTTCAGAGTATTTGACTGGTCACCCCCAACCGCTTGCAAGTTTTTATTTTACTTTAGACAGAATATGGCAAATTAAATGAAGAAAAGTAGTTCAGCATGCATAAATATGATTAAATATTATACGTATGGCTGGGGATTAACTACTATAAATTATTTTCAATAAATATATACATTCTAACTTAAGGAATCACGATGGATGGTTTAACTATGAAAAGGTATTAGTACAGCTGCAAAAGAGGTTATTATTAATTTATAACACATAGCCACTTTCGATAAATAGCTATCATCCAATATTTATATAAATATCTTCTTCCATTTGCTAATTTATAAAGGTAAATTGAAAGTTTTCATTTTCCATTATATTAAAATTCACAGCAATATTGTTATCTAGTTGAAGTACTAAACTGCAGACTTCCCACATTTATCGAAGAGGAGTAGTAGATATGGAACTCATACTTGATAAGGGAGTGCTAGAGACTGAAAGGTTTAACTTTTCTAATTCTTCATCTACTTGACTATTTCGTAGTTCTTGTATTGTATACAAAAATTTATTCCACTCGTCATGTCTCGGATGTGCAAAATTCTAAATAAAACAAAACGTACATTATCGATCATAAAAGAACCTTCTAACTGATAACTTACATCGGCAACATCATACACCCAAATTTTTCCTTGGGTATCACCTACTGTAACATGCAAACCTGAAGGTGTCCAAGAAACCTTATTAAGTGCAGGATTTCCTTCTACTGTTATACTAGCCGCTGGAACTTCCGTATCTTGATTAAGATTCCACAAGTCCAATCGACCACCACAATCAACAGCAGCAAACAATGCTGGATTAGTAGTAGACCATGCAACATCCAAGACATAATCGCTACTGTCTTCAAATGAATAGATCGGTTTCGTATCCTACAACACATTTTTTAAAAATTATTTTCCATCATTTCTACTCAAACCTTTTATTACCTTCAAACTCCACAACTTCATGGTCCAGTCAATAGAAGATGTCAAAAACAAATGTGAAAAATCAATACCCCCTTGCACTGCATTAACGCTAATACCAGTAACAGGTCCTTGATGACCATCATATGTATCTACAATTCCTGCTTTTGCACCATGTCGACATGCAGAATAAGCAGCACCTTCTTCACTGCCAACAACAAAATTATTTACATCGGAATGTGGAAAATCTAAACACGTTACAGCTACAGGCTTAGACTGCATCCTATGCAGTTCTAAAGTTTCTTGTGGTTGACTTAACATATCTAACGACCATGAACATAATCGGCCATCTGTTGATATACTAATGAGGTTATGTGCATTCTGTGTTCCCACTACGTTCACACAATATACAGGATGCTGTAATAACAAGAAAAAAAGTTAACGACACAATTAACAACGGGATCAATCAAGCAATTACCGTATGTGCATTAGCTGATAAAGGAGTCCGCTGTATGGGAGTTCTCTTTTGCACCCGATTATCCCATAAAACTATTTGACCCGAATAAGTACCTCCCAATATTAAATTTGGATGGAATCTTGCAAACGTAGCCGACATGACAGCGCTCTGACAATGAAAGATATATTCTGGTGTAGTCTTTTTAAATTTGGTATTCCAAATTAAAGCCACCCCATCAGGATCGTTCGGTGAATCTTCATTATTGTTATAGGATGCCAATAAGAGTTCTGCGTATTGAGGGCACCAGTCCAGTGAAGTAACGCAACGGTTTCTAGACCACCTCTCATCGTAAAACCACCGGTTTAATGAAATTCGTTGATGCGACTTTTCATCCCTGAAAAACCATTGTGTTGAGTATTTTGTTTCATTATATTTACTTTCATTTCAGTTATGATAACAGGTTGTCCCATATGATTGAATTTGAACCATCTTTCATTTCTATTTATATGAAATTAACGGAACTTTTTAAAATGTCAATTCGTGTATAGCGAAAATCATCAACCAAGAGATGGCGCTAAATTTCATCAAAATGGCGGAAGAAATCGTGATCATCAGGTACAGCCAGAACTAGCTACAAATCCCCAAATTTGAAGATTTACAACATTTATTATGGTTTCTGACGAAATGTTTTACTGTTGTAGCAACAGTGTGATCACTCCCAAACTAGTTTTTTAAATTCCTCAAAGAGGTCGCGACGACGTCGCGGGACGTCATATGCGGGGTTTTAAGGTTACCTTGAGGGTAAAACAAACCTATCTATCTCTTTCTTATCAATCACAAACCATATCTTTCATCCTTTGTTAACCCATTAACGGCCAAGGCATCAAATTTTAGTTTTTGAGAGCTCATCTTTTAAATACAGACCAACTGAAGTCTAAAAAGTACCACAGTAAGTAAAAAAAAAATTTTCTATACAGGGTGTTCTCAAAAAATAATGTTGCGTTTTCGCATCAATGGCGGAATATGGGATAAATACTATTATTTGACACATAAGCTGAAACACGCAGTTTTTATTTTGTTTCTAAAAGTAGTTTTGTGACAGGTCACACATGAAAGCCTATTGTCTATGGAAGTCATCAAAACATGCAGGATGAAGATGCACATTACACTTTATATACATATACCCAGTCTAACTTGTAATTTTACATCTTCTTCTCGACTTTTCTGGATAGCGAATAATGCTGTGAGCGACCGTATCTTTTCTAATCTCGTCAAGTAATTCGTTTTTGGTTGGTCTATCTCTTCCTTGGTATGGCCCTTTTAGTTTCATCTTGATTTTCCTCTTCAATTTTACCTTCTGATTTGATTAGTGCCATAACTATAGAAGAACGAAATTAGAGTTGGGGTATCTTTTTATTGTTGGCAGTTTTATACAGATTCCAACAGTTGACTAAACACTACCAGTGCAATTTATAAAAAGAGGTCACCACCACTTTTCACCTCTAACCTTTATTCGGTAGTTAGCTATACCATATCGTGCAAGTTCACACCATCCATATTTTTATTATATGTATTCTCTTAC